>SNVD02006722.1:0-25778 GCA_013180625.2 Boswellia sacra | reverse complement strand
TTAAGGTTACTTTCCGAGGGTATTGGAGGTGACAAGCCAAGGCGGATCAATTGCTCCCGATCAATGAGATCGTTCACGTTCTTTGAATCAATGGGTAGCTTGAGTACCTCTTACAAGATGTTTCTTTCTTTTTGAGATAAAATCGAACGTTTGGTCCAAGGAGCTGAAAAAAACGGGTCAGTTGATCAGAATTTTCATAATGAAAATAAAAATAGTATCGTTGTTATGGGATACCATAAAAACCGAAACGTCTCCTAATTCTCAACTGCTCGCCCTTTGGACGGGCACCCTCTTGGTACTTCCAACTATCACCACACCAAAATTGTTTAAATTTTTATTCATTCACATGGAAGGGAATGCCAAAGAGGCGATTAGGGTCATCCGTCTTCCCTCGTTGAAATATGTAATAATAACCTGTCTTCTCTCCGTTCGGTGGGTGAATGGTAAAAATATACTTGACATAGTTGGTGATAGGATCACCCAAACCTGCGCTTCTGAACAAACTTTAAAATGCTATCAGAAGTCTCCACCCGTTGGCCAACAATTGGGTAGGGGCATGATGCGTTCGAAACTAGCAAGTATACTAGGCGCACAAGTAATAAAGTGATGAATAAGATATCGTTCCCACGAGGATTGATTCTAATTGAATTTGTTATTTCCAGCAACAATAAACTAAACAGGGGGGATTTTTGTTGAATGATTTACTAAATGAAATAAGAATGCAAGTAAAGAATAACAAAACAGAAAGTAAATTTGAATGAAAAATCAATGGGAGACACTTGGTTAAGAGTTTATTCTCTGCCACAAGATATGAATTTGTGAATTAACATAGAATTGTAATCCAATTACAGCATTGAAGTTATTAACCGTAGATAACAACAAGCTCTGTTATCCCAATCTTCCTTACTTTGTTGTTAAATAAAACAAGCTCTTTATTTAATCTCTATCCATTAAACAACCTAGAACAAGCTCTCTGAGTTTTATTCAATGGATGCATTATGATAAGAAAGATAGGTTGATCTAAGCAATAAACACACAAGCTCGGATTATTTAACGTAGGTTATATTCTCCATTTGCAATCTCTGATCACAATTTTGCTACTAATGATTAGAAATTCAAGACAATTACGGATCAAGATTTCTAGTCTAGCAATAGACAATATCCAGATTATATTCAGTTGGCCACCCAAATACAATCCAGCAAGCAATCATAAGCATTAAACATGGGAAAATACAAGCAACTTCAATTAGAGAATGGGATAACAATTCCTTGCACAATCAATTCACAAAAACCATATCAAGGGCTTTGAAATCACCCTCAACCAATTCAGATTCAGTTACACATGTTTAAGAACGTGGTAAATACAATACAACATGGAGACATTCCAGAAAATGAAAGGAAGGGAAAAACTTAGCAAATTTGATGTAATTCTCTTTGGATTGTAGTTCTTCCTCTTTCCAAGCTTCCTTTCTCCTTCAAGAACTCCAAGAGATGAAAGAATTCCAGAGCTGCAGCCTCCACCACGTTCTCACCTCTTCAAGTTATGAAAATAAAACCCTAAAATGTGTTTAAATACTCTGCTACAGTGACTTGCTACAGGCCCCGTATTATACATGCTACAGTGACTTGTGGAATTATATTTCTATACATCTCACACTGTTTTGATTACAACTTTTGGTACACTGAATGGATTTATAAACCTTAAATTTCTCCAGAAAATAGACTTCGAGAGCTTTCCAACGGTATATAATATGTCGTCGGGTTCATTGTATATCAATACAATAAATCCGAGAAGATCACTGACTAGCAGAGGTGAAAATGAAGGGTTTTACTCCATTTTTGTGCAAGTTGCTCCAAAACTCCTACAAACAACAAAACCACACAAAAACATAAAAATACCAAGGAATATAGCAAAGAAACATGGACGAATTGATATAAAAGTAATAAATAAATAGACACCTATCAGGGCAATGCCCATAGCATCGAGCATCCGTCGAATGTAATTATCAAAAGGCACTTGGAGACCAGCTCTTAATAATTTCAAGCTTAATCCAATGACACCTCCTCTTGGTGGCTTGCTCCACCGGTCACCTTTTCTTGAAAGAAATAGGGTGACCGAATCTAGGATAAGGAAATGGGCTCTATATATTTTTAATCGGTCACCCTGTAGTTGATTATCAATATGGTCAGTCTCCCACCAGTGTTCAACTTCAGGATCACTATCTGAGGTAGCAGAGGATGACCAGTCACTCTCCCCCTCAACATCTCCCACATTGTGATTGATAGAATTGTGCCCTAGCTCATGATCTTCACCAAAAAAGTTTTGATAAAACTCGTTAACCTCCCTACGGTTAGTCGTAGGATCCTTGTGTTGACCCAGGTATGGCAACCCAAGAGGGGGGGTGAATTGGGTTTTTATTTATCAAAAACGGATTTAGAAAACTTTTCTTGAAAGATCAAAATTAGTTCACTCTTTCTTTGAAAATAAAGGTGAAGAAGATGAAATTAGAATTTATCAAAGATGCAATCAAAAGAATAATAATGATGAAATCACAAGTGCAAGTAAATGTAAAGAGGAAAGGGATAGAGAGAGTGCAAACTCAATTTACGTGGTTCGGCAAACCTTGCCTACGTCCACGGGCTCCTAGCTCCACGAGCTAAGCTTTCCACTAATTTGTAGAAATCTTTACAACTTGCTTGATGAACAACCTCACCAAGACTTTTTCTTCCAACCTCTTGATAACACCACACCAAGATTTCTTCTTGATGAATAACCTCACCAAGGCAACTTCCTTCAACTCTTGATAACACCACACCAAGAGTTCTTCTTGATGAACAACCTCACCAAGGCAACTTCCTTCAACCCTTGATAACACCACACCAAGAGTTCTTCTTGATGAACACCTCACCAAGGCAAATTCCTTCAACTCTTGATAACACCACACCAAGAGTTCTTCTTGATGAACAACCTCACCAAGGCAACTTTCCTCAACTCTTGATAACACCACACCCAGAGTTCTCCTCAGGATAAACTATTATCCTTTACAAGAATATCTCACCTCACCACAATACAAGAACAAAGAATATTTTTACAACAAAGTACACTCTCTTCAAAGAGTAGATAAGATATAAAGCTCTATATACATTGATATTTCTCTGCTTTTTTGCTTGAATAAAATGCTTCTCTTACTCTTTTTTGAATGCATGGGAGAAGGGCTCCTTTTATAGGCAAATGGGAAGAACTTAATCAAGTGAAGACACTAACTCCAAATTTTCTGCCACCATAAAAACCGTAATCTTGTCAACCATTTGTGTCAATGTTATGTTTGAAATTAAAATTTGAATACAGCCTTTCCAACGCATCAAGATCAATTCATTTGGGATATCTGTAGCTCAAGATATGGCCAAAACACCATTCGGTGCTCATGTGACTTGATTTTTCCTCCATGTGTCAGTCCACCGAACTTGAATGATAATTATGTCAGTCTTCCGTTTGAAATTTGAATTTCGTCAAAACATAAAAGATCTCATATTTGAATAAGCTTTCCAAAACATTAAGATTCAAAGAATTTGGATATCTCTATCTTAAGATATGGCCAAAACACCATTCGGTGCTCATGTGAGTTGATTTTTCTTCTCTGTGTCAGTCCACCGAATTGCATGTCAATTATGTCGGCCTTCCATTTGAAATTTGAATTTCTTCAAAAATATGAAATGTGCCCCATTAAGTCATCTTTCTAATGCCACAAGAATCAAGTCATTTTGATTTTTCTAGCTCAAGATATGTCCAAAAGAGTATTCAGTGCTCATGTCAGATGCTTCTATTTGTCTTTCAAATTGCATGATGATTTGGACAACCTTGCACTTGAAATTTGAATTTCATTAAAACATATGAAATGTTATAAATTGAGTAAGCTTTTCAAAGGCTTAAGAATCACATCATTTGGATATTTGTAGAGATATATATGACCAATTGATTGAACATTGCTCATGTGTCACATTCCTTGAGTCAATCCTTGTTCTTAAACTTTGGTGCCTTTAACATGTAGTCTTCTCCTTAGCTTCAACACTTCATTTTAACAAGCCTTTTCTTGATTTGACAATTATTTCAATGATATTACTCTTGCACATAAATAATCATGTTAGTAAATCACAATTAATCAATGTGTATTGTTATCATCAAAATTATCATGTAGCCTTAGGGCTAACAATCTCCCCCTTTTTGATGATGACAAACTATTGATTACTTTCAAATAATATCTAAAATAAAGAATGAAAATGAAATCAAGAATAAACAAAAAGAGAGCAAAGAGCAATTGTTATAAATACAAGCAATCCAACCATACCATTTCTCCCCTTTTTGTTATCATCAAAAAGATGTAATCAAATTAATTACTCCCCCTAAATATATTCTCCCCCTTAACATATGCTACCATTCAAAGATTATCATATAAAAGCAAAATTAAGCATATCCAATATGTCTAATTCTTTTCTAATTATGCAAAATCTATCTCGACTAAGGGGTTTAATCATATTTAGGTCTAGGGACTAACTCCCAAACTTGATTTCTCTCAAATTGGTTCAATTCTTCTTGGATAGCCAAAATCCAACTTTCATCATTTTCGGCTTCTTTAAAAGATTTTGGTTCAAATTGAGAGATAAATGCAAAATGATTACAAAAGTTCATAAAAGAAGATCTAATTTTCATACCTTGTGATGGTTCATCAATAATGAGATCTTTAGGGTGAGCTTTTGCATACCTTCATTCTTTTGGTAATTCTTGGGAAGAATCATTTACTTCCACAAGCTTTTCTTGTTGAAGTTATAATTCATCTTGGCTCTTTTCATCAAGCCTTGATTCCTTGATTTGCCTTTCTACCTCAACAATATCATCATCTAAATTCTTTGAAGAAATAACATTAGTTTCATCAAATTCAACATGCATAGATTCTTCAATAGTAAGAGTCTTTTTGTTAAAAACTCTATATGCTTTACTATGGTTGGAGTAGCCAACAAAAATTCCAACATCGGCTTTTGCATCAAATTTTCCAAGGTTATCCTTGGTGTTTAAAATAAAACATTTACATCCAAAAACTTTAAAAAATCCAATTTGGGTTTTCTTCCTTTCCAAAGTTCATAAGGAGTTTTCTTTATTAAAGCTCTAATATGGACTCTATTGATTATAAAGCATGCGGTATTAACAGCTTCGGCCCAAAAATATTTTGGCAAATTATTTTCAAGTAACATGGTCCTAGCCATTTCTTGGATAGTCCTATTTTTCCTCTCAACAACACCATTTTGTTGTGGAGTTCTAGGTGAGGAAAAATTATGCTCAAAACCATTTTCATCACAAAGATTTTCAAATGCAACATTGTCTACTTCACCACCATGATCACTCCTAATGGACACAATAGAATATCCTTTTTGATTTTGGACTCTTTTTGCAAATTTTGAAAAAGCTTGTATGGCCTCATTTTTAGTTTTCAAGAATAATACCCAAGTGAATCTTGAATAATCATCCACAATAACAAAAACATAATACTTTCCACCAAGGCTTTGAGTTCTTGATGGTCCAAATAAATCCAAATGAAGTAATTGTAGAGGTTTATTTGTTGAAATAAATTTCTTTTGTTTAAAAGAAGTTCTCACTTGTTTTCCAAATTGACAAGCATCACAAATCTTATCCTTTTCAAATTTTATTTTTGGAAGACCATCAACTAAATCATTTTTAGAAATTTTTGAAATTGTGTCCATGCTAGCATGACCTAATCTTCTATGCCATAACCAAGCATCATGATTAACAATGAAACAATTTTCTACATGATCATTAACATCAATATCAATTGTATAAATATTACCACATCTATTACCAACAAATAATGTCTTATTGTTACTAACATCCTTAATCACACATCTATTAGGCTCAAAAGTAACAAAATATCCCTTATCACACAATTGACTAATGCTTATCAAATCATGTTTTAAACCATGAACAAGCAAAACATCTTTAATAATAGGTGAAGAAGGGTTACCAATATCACCATGTCCGATTACCCTTCCTTTGACATTATCACCGAAGGTCACATATCCTCCTTTCTTCATGATTAATCTTGAAAATTTGGAGGCATCTCCGGTCATATGCCTTGAGCATCCACTATCTAAGTACCACTTGTGTTTGCCACTCCTTTGTTTCTACAATCAACATTCAAGGAGTAACTTTTTGGTACCCAAAAGTTCTTGGGTCCTTGGGGGTTAGTTATGATACTTTTTAGAACCCATATTTGTTTCAAATTAGGATTTCTTTTAATATAGCAAGAATGCACTTTGTGTCCTTTTCTTCCACAATAAGTACATGAATGATTAGGATTATTCCTAGAAGATGCATGAACAAAATAATTTTTAAAATACTTTTGATTTTTATGAGTTTTATATCCTAACCTCTTTTATCAAAAACACACCTTTGGTTTTGTAACATAGAATTCAAATTTTTTGTGCTTTTTGTAAAACTATCAACAATATTTCTTAAGTCATTATTTTCCTTTTTCAAAATAACATTTTCTTTCTCTAATTTATCAAAATCCTTTTGTTTTAAAATCTCATTTTCAGTTTTTAAAAAATGTATTTGACTTTCCAAACTTTCAAAATCTTTTTGCCTTAAAATTTCATTTTCATTTTCTAAAGCTTCATTTATTTCTAACAACTCTTCTAATTGAGATAACATGATTTTTGACTTCTTTTTGAAAGCATTGATTTTTGAATTTTGTTTATCAACTTGCACATGTAAATTTTGAAATGCTTCAAGTAATTCATCATATGAAAGCTTAGGATCATGGTTTATAATACTTACCTCATCTTCACTTAAAGCCATGAAGCACATGTTTGCCACTTTGCAATCTTCTTCATTCTCCTTCAAGATGATTTCATGAGTCATGAGAGAACCCATAAGTTCTTCTAATGGTAGTTTGATGAGGTCCTTTGCTTCTTGAATTGCCGTCACCTTTGGCTCCCAAGATTTTGGTAGACACCTAAGAATCTTTCTCACCATTTCAACATTAGAATAACATTTACCAAGAGATTTCAAACCATTGACAATATTCGTAAATCTAGTAAACATTTCAGAAATTGATTCATCCGGTTTCATCTTAAAAAGCTCATAACTATGAACTAGCATACTAATTTTAGATTCTTTAACTTGACTAGTTCCTTCATGAGTTACTTCAAGTGTGTGCCATATTTCTTGTGCCGTAGAACAAGTAGATATTCTATTAAACTCATTTCTATCTAGAGCACAATATAACACATTCATAGCTTTAGCATTCAAACTCAATTTCTTTTTATCATCTTCACTAAACTCTTTGGGTTCTTTAAGCATGCATTCCCCATTTTCAATTTTGGTAGGAACAAAAGGTCCTTCCAAAACAATAGACCACAAATCATAATCAAAAGATTTCAAGAAAATACTCATTCTAGTTTTCCAATAAGAGTAATCACTTCCATTAAAAAATGGAGGTCTAGAGATAGAAAGTCCCTCAACATATGAAGTTGAATTAAAAGTTGCCATAGCTCAAAAATCGATTAAGATTTCAAAAATTGAGCAACCTTGCTCTGATACCACTTGTTGACCCAGGTATGGCAACCCAAGAGGGGGGGTGAATTGGGTTTTTATTTATCAAAAACGGATTTAGAAAACTTTTCTTGAAAGATCAAAATTAGTTCACTCTTTCTTTGAAAATAAAGGTGAAGAAGATGAAATTAGAATTTATCAAAGATGCAATCAAAGAATAATAATGATGAACAATCACAAGTGCAAGTAAATGTAAAGAGGAAAGGGATAGAGAGAGTGCAAACTCAATTTACGTGGTTCGGCAAACCTTGCCTACGTCCACGGGCTCCTAGCTCCACGAGCTAAGCTTTCCACTAAGTTGTAGAATCTTTACAACTTGCTTGATGAACAACCTCACCAAGACTTTTTCTTCCAACTCTTGATAACACCACACCAAGAGTTCTTCTTGATGAACAACCTCACCAAGGCAACTTCCTTCAACCCTTGATAAACACCACACCAAGAGTTCTTCTTGATGAACAACCTCACTAAGGCAACTTTCCTCAACTCTTGATAACACCACACCAAGAGTTCTTCTTGATGAACAACCTCACCAAGGCAACTTCCTTCAACCCTTGATACCACCACACCAAGAGTTCTTCTTGATGAACAACTCACCAAGGTAACTTCCTTCAACCCTTGATAACACCACACCAAGAGTTCTCTCAAGGATAACTATTATCCTTTACAAGAATATCTCACTCTCACCACAATACAAGAACAAAGAAATGTTTTTACAACAAAAGTACAACTCTCTTCAAAGAGTAGATAAAGAATATAAAAGCTCTATAAACTTGATATTTCTCTTGGCTTTTTTGCTTGATAAAATGCTTCTCTTGCACTTGTTGAATGCATGGGAGACTGGCTCCTTTTATAGGCAAATGAGATGAACTTAATCAAGTGAAGACACCATCTCCAAATTTTCTGCCCACCATAAAAACCGTAATCTTGTCTGCCATTTGTGTCAATGTTCCGTTTGAAATTTGAAAATCTGTAAAACATAAAAGATCTGCAGGTTTGAATAAGCTTTCCAACGCATCAAGAATCAAGTCATTTGGATATCTGTAGCTCAAGATATGGCCAAAACACCATTCGGTGCTCATGTGACTTGATTTTTCCTCCATGTGTCAGTCCACCAACTTGAATGATAATTCTGTTAGTCTTCGGTTTGAAATTTGAATTTCGTCAAAACATAAAAGATCTCCATATTTGAATAAGCTTTCCAAAACATTAAGATTCAAAGAATTTGGATATCTCTATCTCAAGATATGGCCAAAACACCATTTGGTGCTCATGTAAGTTGATTTTTCTTTTCTGTGTCAGTCCACCGAATTGCATGTCAATTATGTCGGCCTTCCATTTGAAATTTGAATTTCTTCAAAACATATGAAATGTGCCCCATTAAGTCATATTTCTAATGCCACAAGAATCAAGTCATTTTGATTTTTCTAGCTCAAGATATGTCCAAAGGAGTATTCGGTGCTCATGTCAGCTGATTCCATTTGTTTTTCAACTTGCATGATGATTTGGACAACCTTGCACTTGAAATTTGAATTTCATTAAAACATATGAACTGTTATAAATTGAGTAAGCTTTCCAAAGGCTCAAGAATCACGTCATTTGGATATTTGTAGAGATATATATGACCAATTGATTGAACATTGCTCATGTGTCACATTCCTTGAGTCAATCCTTGTTCTTAAACTTTGGTGCCTTCAACATGTAGTCTTCTCCTTAGCTTCAACACTTCATTTTAATAAGCCTCTTCTTGATTTTAAAATTATTTCAATGATCTTACTCTTGCACATAAATAATCATGTTAGTAAATCACAATTAATCAATGTGTATTGTTATCATCAAAATTATCATGTAGCCTTAGGGCTAACAACTTGTTCCTTGTCGACTGGGTTTGATGACTTGGTTCCCCTCGTAGCACTGTAACAGTCTTAATTCTAGCCATCTGCACAATTAAAGAGGAGTCATTAGTCATCAAACCAAGTCTATTAAGGAAGGGAGGAGATGAGAGAAATGAAATGTCAAGGGACTACGTTGAAAACTTTTTTAAAAAATAGCCCTTGAAAAACTATTTCCCCCCTAAAAAATATCAACCTAGTCCTCGACCAAAAATATCCAGATAGTCCTTGAAAAAAAAACAGCTACACACGTAGCAAACTTTGAAAGCTTTTAGAATTTTTAATATAACCCTTGAAGAGTTTCTCTTGAGTACACAAGGTTTTAAATTCGGCTAAAATACCTCTAGATTTTGAGTTAAAATATGTAACTAGGTGGATGTGCATGCTTGCCCTTCACTTCCTTGCATGCTTGCCTTTGTTCCTTGCATGCCCACCACTTGGCCTTCACATGCTCGCCGCTCCCCCTTGGGAGCTCACCTCTCGCCCCTCGCCCTTGGGAGCTTGCCTCTCACCCCTTGCGAGCTCGCATCTCGCCCCTTGCGAGCTAGCCCCTCACAGCGCACTCTACGCATGCTCGCCCGTCTCCACATGTGGCTCGCCAATCTATCTCTCCTTTTGCCTTCTAGAGCAGTGCACACCCTTCACCCTTCCTCACTCCCCTGGCTGAATAGGCACGCGTACTAGCAGCCTCTCCAATTGCTGGTCATGTTTCTAGTCCACCCAAGCCCACACCCAAAACTCAACTCCACTCACTCATGAGTGAAGACTTCAAATGGCTACCATGATCAATGAATATGTATAGTTATAGTTTACCTTCCTGCAAGTTTCAATAAATTGTTTTAGACAGGTTTTTAGCAAGCTTTCTTGAAAGTATAAGCCAATTTAATATGCCTTTAACTTGTTTTGAAGTCTTGGATACATGTTCTTCACCTGCTACGTTATTTTCAATTAGTTAATAAATCCAATATGGTGATTAACGTATCTGAATGATTAAGTTTTGTTTGCCATCACGTGTTTTATGGGTCTATGCACTCATATGATGAACTTTTGTTTTGGCTTTAAGTGTTGTTTGCCATCATTTTTGTATGCCACCTCCAACAAGTTTTACGGGTCCATGCATTTATATATTTAGCTTTTATTTTGGCTCATTATTTTATTTGTTTATTGTGTAATCATTATGTCTAGTGGCCAACACTAAGCCTTCCTAGCTCTTGGCCTTTCTATAATGAAATTTTTAATTGCGTAGTGTGTGCATAATATGCTTATTGGGATTTACATTCAGCACTAATTGTCTTATTTCGTGGAACCATTATATACAAATAGTTATACAAAGTTTAACAAGTTTTCAGTGCAAACATAGCCCTTACGGCAAGAATTTCGATCCTTCCTATATATCTAAAATTACCAGAATTCACGAGTAGTAATATATGATATTATGTTTAGCTATCTAAGTTTATTCATTTGTGTGATCTTTTATTTTATTTTTATTTTGCAACTGTTAGTTTTTCTGATTATGTAAAGTTATGCATAGTTTCTATGGGCATAAATGTTATGTTGGGATACTTTAATATTCGATTGTGATTAGCTTACAATTTCTTCCCATTCTAATATTTTTGTGTCGAGCTAATTCTATATTAACCCTCGTATAGACTATTTCAATTTATATATCAAGCATATATGTATTCAATTCATCTTCATTTTCTTGTTTTTTTTAAATTGTTCACCAATCGTTAGTTCTCTCTCCCTTTTTTTTCTATTTTCTAATTAAGTCATTCAATATATTCCTATTCATTTAATACTCATTATTCTACTTGTTTTCACAATCTATGCTTTCCTATTTAGGATGCAAATAACAATATTTTACTTATGACCTATTAATCCTTTTATTTGTTTATTATTAGGAATATTTTTGGATTTGTTCAGACAAGGAAAATTTACACTACTTATTTAGTAAGTACATGTCTTTCTTATTTTTTGACATAATGGCGAATTATTTTTCCTGTTTCCTACATGGTGTAGTCAAGAATATTCTAAGCATGATGTATGTTAAGTGCTCTCTCCTCACAAGTCAAGTTGTGTATTAACATTTTCTCTCTTACTAACTACCTTCCCTAAAGCAATCTTGAACACAAGAAAGAATACATGCATTAAATCATGTTGCAGTCATGTGAATACTAGTTGTTTTTCTTGATTGAACCATTCCACATGAACTTTTACTCATTCTTTTCAATATTTTTGAGGTCTTCACGAAAGTGTGTGAAATTAATGACAAGTGCACAAAAGAAAAATAATAATAAAATAAGATGCATGCAGCTCATGGGCTTGGAAAATTTACCTTGAAAGAATACTTGCTTGGATTGCCTTTGCGACTTGCCTACCGAATATTCCTTCTTGCTTTTTCAATGAGCCTTATGCACTCAAACTTTATATTGAAGGCGGTGAAAGATGGGATTAAAAGCTTTAAAAAGAGGTAAACCTCCTCTCAAGATTGACGTATTAGTGTTTACCATATATGTGATGTCTGCACAAGGTTCAGGTCATCCTAAGTTCATTTGATCAAGCTCAATCGGCTTTCATTACCATATGTGGCGCCTACCTAAGGTTGAAGCCACATAGAGCCCTTATACATAATAAATTCACATATTTGGGCTTGCTTGCTGATACATTTAGATTATGTCCATGAATAATTTAATCACCCCTACGTCGACCCGTTATTCGACTTGGGCCTGGGGGGACTACTATTATGGCCGTAACAATATTGGGCCTTGATTAAATCTAGTATAGTAAGCCCACTATTAAAGCCTATTATTTGGCCCGTCGTTTGGGTCCCACAATGACCTCTCCTGATGTCTATGTAAACCCTCTGGATTTTTGCTCAAGGTATGCACATTTTTCTAAACTCTTTCTCTCTCTAAATTTCCTTTGCTTTTGAGAGTTTCTCTCTCTAGGAAATTCTCCTAGAAAATTTCCGTGTGCCGGAAACTGACTTGGGCGTCGGAGAGTTTTCGCCGGCACCCTTGACTGTTTTCTTTGTTCTCAGGATTGGACTCGACGTATAATTCAAGCTTCAACCCGCTTTCCGGCCGTCTGAAAATCGTGCATCAACACACGTATTACACTATTTAATACAATATAATAAAATAGTACTATACAGTATCGCACACCAAACATACCCTTACAATCTTAATTTTTTACCCATGCATTAAGCAGTTGAGTTATGATCTACTTTCTTGGGGTGATATATATATATATATATATATCATCACACATATATATAAAGAAAGAAATTGATTATGCTGTGACAAAAAGAGTCTGGCTTTAATTGTGCGACTTCTCTAGGATTATTCCAAAACTTCAACCCATACTGCTTGTGAAACCAATAAATAAAGTGAGGGAGTGCATATTATTATTACGTACTAAATTTTTTTTTTTGCTTTTGATTAATTTAGTAGTGGAACAGTAATAGTGTGAGAAGAGGAAGCGAGGGAGCAAACGTTGCAGCCAATTGAGTTTTCTTGAGTACTATCATCTTTGAAAAATAGAATTCACATTTATTAAATTGTTTACTCTAATGAATAAAATACACTTAATTTATTGCATATATATGTTTATTTATCAGATTTTTTATCCAAATGCACACAAAAAGTAAACAATATGATAGTGGATTTTAGGAAGAATAATAATGGGAGAAAAAAGAAAGTCACTTGCTCTATAACTACCTATATGCTCAGGTACAAAGCTGAAATAAATTAGGAATTAATAAATTGTGTCAACTAAAAAAATTAAATCAATTAAAAAAATTATTAGTGTGCATTTGGTCTATTCAGCTCAAAAGTAGATGCTGAATAGAATCACTCTTCGTCATATTGTTATTGTTAGTTTGATTTTGTTGGACTTTAAAGGTTAATTGGGATGTCCATAATGTGGTGTAAGATCCAATTTTATCATTAGGTTGCACTTTTTTTTTTTTTATATTGGTTCTTCTAACTACCTACATATGGTAAGCATTAATCTTCGATGCGGAGTATTCTGGGACTTTTTGTGGTAGATCCTGGGTGGTGCTTTTATATATGTTTCCATAGGTTTCATAGTAAAATGAATTAAAAAATAAGGTTCATGCTAAGATAATGAATAAAACTGATATTTATAATATGAATCAATGATTAATATTACATGACCTTTGTTCATTACAGAACCCATTTTGCATGATTGCAGGGAGATTAAATGATAACAATTTACTGACGATTATGATCACCACAAACTAATAATTCTTAACTCTTCCTGCCAGCATAAAAGCCTTGTAATTGACATTCCTAATTAACTCATTCCCTCCCCAAGCATTCTCAAGCTCCCTAACTTTGCTTTCAGATAGCAAATCCACGCCTTGTTCCTTAGCTGCAGCAGCTGCTGAAGATGATTCGACATTCCTCAAGTACCCTTCAAATGACAACTTCTTTGGAATCTCCAGAGCCAAAGGTTCTCCCTCAGAGCCCAAACCAACACTTTCAAAAGGAAATGCAAGTGTTCTATAACCATCAAGTAAGTAGTTGATTTTGGGGTTCCAAAATGGCTTTGTTGCTTCACGTAGCTGCTTCTTTACAGAGTCAAATTCAGGGCTTACTTCCAAATCATTGTAGCCCCAAACCGCGATGATACCTCCTGGTTTTTTCAGCACTCGCGTTACTATAGAATAGAATTTTGGCAGGTCAAACCAGTGCACTGCTTCGGCTACTACCACTAGATCAACGGAGTTTTCGCCTCCGATTAAGGTCACCAATTCCTCATCGGACATGGATGATGGAGTGTGAATGTATTGAACTCGAGGATGTGGAATGGCATGTTTTAATTGTGGTTCACTTATGTCTGTTGCAATCACTTTCTCATAATGTTCAGCAACCTGGTAAATGCAAATCCAAATAAACTCTCAATGTTTGAGCTAAAATTATGAGTAATGATACTTTTTCTTAATTTTTATTCTAAATAATGTGATAATCAGTGATATGACATTACTATATCACTCATCATATCATTCCATGATTTATATAATAAATCACCTTTATTTGTCACATCATTTGGGATAAAAATTAGGAAGAGTATCATATATTGCTCCAAAATTATTTAATACTAGCAATTGACATTGTATCATTCATAAATTTATGTTTTTAAAAGCATATACTAATTATTCAACCTGATATCAGAACCAATTTAATCAAGAGTAGCTCCTGTGTTAATTTTCAATATCCACCAGCATTTGCATTATTGTGCATTTGTGTCTATTTATATCTCAGGGCAATCAATTTTTAGATCATGTAACCTTTTGGCTAATATTTTATGGAAACTAGATACAATGATCTGCAAAGGTATATATTTAATGATGATCGGAAAATTCAAACAACTTTTGACATGGATCAAATACGTATAGCGTGTTTGACGAGAAAAAAAAAATTAAAGAAACCCTGTTTCAATTGTTTTCGACATGATTGTATTACGATCAGAGAATCATGAAAAAGGAAGCGTCTACGTGGTTTGGATCAAGAGTTGGTAATTAATTTTCAATTCAAAGTTATGATCTCTGTTGACCTATTCACTGAATATTGGTTTTAACAGGTCAAGATCAATATTTCCAAATATGCAGTTTTAAAAACCAATAACCACTATCGTAATAATTATTATTCTTCTATTTCTTTGCCTATGCGTATATTAAACAAATTTGTTTCAGGATTTGTCATTTCAGTATCGTTATACTACATCGAGATTTTATTCTCTATATAATTGGAATAGGAAGCTTGTATTATGTATACAAAGGAGCACAAAAATCAGAATAGAATGATCATCTGGGTAAAGTAATTGCACTATATATTATGCATAGACATCGATTCGAAATTCAAAAAAACCAACTAAGAGAAAGCAAATTGTAAATGATCAACTGAAGAGAGATCGGCACTTACACTTACAGCAGCTTGGCCATTGCCAGTGCCAACATCCCAAGCGAAGGAGTGGCGAGGAGTAAGAGCTGCAAGCTTCGAATACCAGTCGCTTGGATAATTAGGCCTTGCATCAACATAAATCTCTGCCTGCTTGTCGAACAAACCTGCCATTTTTCTTAATTATAGAATCCAACAATTTACAGCAAGCTTCAAGTTTCAGTGTATTTAATTATGGCTATTTTGCTACAGTTATCAAATTTGAATTGTTTTAATAGAGTTGCCAAATTTGACTTTTCTCTCCGGAGAAGTTTTATTTTATTCATGTTCTTACATTGAGCTATCCAAACGAAGTGCTTCTTTCTAATTAGACGTGTCAGAATATGAATATAAGTTAGACTATACTTATTGGAATACCAGGAGATAAGAGTCACCAAGTTTTTGTTAAACAACTTTTTGATAGGTTTCAATACACCAATCACACAACACAATCTTAAACAACCGATCGCACACAACAACCGACGACTAGGCCATGTAGGGTGGCGTGGTCTCACCATTATTGCATGAAGCTTTATTGCGTGAGCAATATGTTTTCTTGATTGAATTTTTTTATATTTTATTTATTTTCGTCTTCGTAAGTCTTGTTGGAAAAGTTTTGAACTTCTTGACCAAGTCTTATTCTGCTATGTTTGTCAAAATGGGTTATCGAACAATTAATGAGTTTTCAACTTTTGCAGTAATTCTACTCAAACCCCACTCATTTTCAGAAGAAAACCCTTCACCTACTTAAATAAAGATAATCAGCCATTGGAGTTTTATTTTAAGAGAAAAAGTCATCACTGTTGTAAAATATATTAAATGTTTTTCACCCCTTTCATCACACCTCTTTAATCTTGTCCATCCACTTGGGCAAATCTTGTCTACCTTCTAGAATATATTTTGTACCAAGGGAAGACTCTATTAGGGATGGCAAAAAAACCGGGTAATCCGGGTACTTGGATTTTCTCCGGACAATCCGAGTGAAAAAAACCCAGATTTTGCGGGAAAAAAATCCGGGTGCCGAGATTTTAAACAAAAAAAAAGTCCAGGTGCTGTGCGGGTGCGGTATTGCCAATAAACCCCGCATCTGCACCCGCACCAGCATAACTCAAAGTATTTATGAAAAAAATTAAGAAAAAAGTGGAAAAAAATCCGGGGAAATCAGGGTTTTTTTTCGGGTGTGGTGCGGGTGCGGTATGCACAATCTCAAAACCCGTAAATACACGCAACCGAAAAAACCCAGAAAAATCCGGAGAATTTTCGGGGACCGGGGAGGGAATTTTAAATCCGGTGCGTGTGCGGAAACGCAAAACCCGCACCCGCACCTGGATTTTGCCATCCCTAGGCTCTATCTTAAGTTATGAACGAGACACACACCATTCTCACTTCCCATTCTCACTTCCCATTCTCTCGCCCATTCTCTTCCTAGTTTCTTTGCTTTTACATTTCTCTTGAATTTGTTTAATATTTTATATACTCTGACAAGCCCACCTTGATATTCTTCTCTCCTTAGCACTTTCTCACGAACCCACGACCACAAGATACAAATATCATAACTCCAGTGGCGTTGCATTGTTTCATTCCCACATATGTTAATAACCGAAAGCTCCCTCTTGATTTAATACAACTAAATAGCCAACAACTATTATACTTAAATTAGAGTACATTGTCAGTACGATAGGCTTTGATCTTGCTTCTCGATGAATTATTGACAGTAAAACTGAATATTTATTTGCTTATTTTATTTTATTTACTTATTCTCATGCTCAAATTATTCATTTTTAAGTTTTAATATTATTGTGCTACAACCCAAAGTTGCAAAGATTGATTCAAAATTTCAGATATGATGATCTAAAATTGGGACTTAAAGTTCCATGATTATAAATATACTTAATACTTGAAAGTAAGACCTAAGCTCTTACTAAACCAAAAATAATTGTCGAGTGCAACAAGACAAACAATTTCATGATGTGACCAGAAGATCACATATTATATCAGTGGTGTTCATTTTATATGAGAAACCTAAAGTTCTATAGAATAATTGAATTATCAAACCTGAAGCTTTGATTGATTTATTAAAATTGTTATAATAGAAGTTCTAAACGAATAAAAATTATTAGAACCTGAAGTTCTAAATTGAATCATTAGAACCAAAAGTCCTAAAATTGAAATTATTAGAACTTGAAGTTCTACATTCAAATCATTAGAACCTGCAGTTCCTAATATTTTTATTTTTATTGCTTATTCACATTCAGCTATTTAATTTATTATATTCTAAAACTATCCTTGTTAGCATGCTCTGCGATTGCCATTTTATTTGGATCCTCTACATCAGAAAACAACTATACTATATAATTTTAACTATTCATATATTTGTGCTTTATTCTCTTGCCATATTATTTTGTATATATTTACTTTGTGTATTTCATATTATTATCATGATTTCTTGCAAGTATGAAAAGATTGATGGATTGGATGATGTTTATACAAGTCCTAAAAGATATTTGAACAAAAAATCTGCAAAATTTTTAAGAACAGTTTGTATTCCAAAAATTTCTAGAATGTTTGGTTTCTTTTCTAACTTTAAAATTTATATATGTTAACATAGACATCGCAAAGGTTATCTAGAATTTTTTTCTACTTGAAAATTAGTAGTATTTATTTTTGGTGAATGATATAAGTTCGCTACCCAAACATGGAAATTTCTGTAGTATTTCGATCATGTCTGGGTTTACACAAAAACTGTTATTACTGATAAAGTATCTTGCAAAAGTGATACTTCTATCTTGTTATAAACTTAAAAATCTTTCCAAAAAAAAGTTGTTTTGCTCAAATTGAAGGTATGTACGATTTATCATGAATTTTCAAAATTTGAATAGTAGACTTGGAATCCTTGTTTTCAAAACAGAGCATGGAAAGCAAACTAATTTTGATTGACTTGTACAATGCTTTATATTCAAGTAGATCCAGAAGAAATCTAATTAGTTTCGAAGACATAAGAAACAATGGGAATCATATTAAAACTACAAATGAAAGTAATAAAGATTTTCTCTATATTACTTCTAATATCTCTCGCCAGAAGCAAATACTGAAAAACCTTTATGCTTTATCATCTGGATTATAATAAACAGTTATTAAAACAATCAAAGCCTATTCAGTCATAAACCAGAAGTTTTCTAACTCAAAGGTTTCCATGTTTTAGCATGACAATCTTCGACATTCATTAAAGAACTTGAAGATTCTTTTGTCCAATGAAAATAGTTGTGTTCCTTGTTCAGAAGGAAAACTAATGGTGAACTTTTTACCACATGATTTGCAAATTGTCATTTAATTTGATGAGACAATATTCCCATCTTTAGGAAATAAGAAAACACCTCTTGAAGTTAGGCATGAACTTTCTTAGAGCGAATTAAACTTATCTCATATGGATCTTCGTACCACTATTGACAGGGCTTTTATCCCGCTAGAGCATTTACGACCACGACATTGTGTCAAAGCCTCTTTTGAGACTTAAGCGAACACAAACGAGTCATGGACACGTCTGCAGAATGGAGTCACCACCTATTCATTCAATTGGGAATGAATGGGGCAATCCGATCCCTTGTTTCAGGTCCTAAACTACCCTCATCCCTTTAGAGATAGGTTTAGGAAGTTAGGTATCTTGCCTCCACTCGGGAAATACCAAATGAAAATAGCTCGTATTATTACTTAGTCCGCTTAGCATTGTTAGTTTTATGCATGCATTTCCATTTTTATCTTCATTATTCATGTGGGGTGATTATTCAATCCAATAAACATCCGAAGAAAAAAGACAAAGAATGGATTACATTTCCTTTCAAACATGGGGAAAGGGGAAGAAGATTACATCGTCTTTATTCTTCAATAAAGTGAATTCTAACATGTACATTCATCCGTAAATCAAATAAAAATGGTTTATTCGAGACTCAATAGATGATGAATTCCTCACCACCATACGTGAGTCTATTCAACGTCTATCGAGCCTTTATTCATACATTAAGTCATTCATTCTTTAATGATGGTCCCTCACCATCAATGTGAGTCCACCACCACTTCATGGTATCACACAATTACACTTCTATAATAAAAAATATTCATAATAAACAACAAATTATAAATCAAATGATATTCGAACAAAGCCATAATCTAGAATCATGGCATTCTAGCCTAGATTTGATAAATTCTGTCATGGTAATTCTACCTATTGCAATTCTAGAATTTTTCATATTAATTCATGGCATTTCTAGCCTAAACATGGCATTCATGGCATAATCTTGCTAATTCAAGCATCAAATATCAAACAAGTCATTCAAGGTAAAATGATAATTCTTACGTATTCTATGCCACTTCTTAGCATGCATCAAAGTGAATATAAGTCTTCTTAGCATGATTCAAATCATGTGCTTTTAAGCATGATTCTAGACATGTGCTCCTAGGCATGTTTCTAAGCCTTTGTGAAGAAATTGAACTCCTAAACATGTTTCTAATAAAGAAGAGATAGCGGAGTTACCTTAACATGCTTATCCATCTTGCAAAACAAATAAGGGTTAGAACAATTCATAATAACCTTGACATGCTTCTAAGCATAATTAAATCCTAATCATGCTTATTCTAAGCATACATAAACCTAATCATGCTTAATTCTAAGTAAAAAAATAAAGAAGAAAGAAGGAGGGAGGAGAGAATTCTACTAACAAAACGTACCCTTTTCGGGTTTAGAGCAATAGAACGCCTCAAAATTTTAACTAGAAAAGAAATCTCGAATTCTTGAGTGTGTCTTCAAGAGAAAGAAAAGAATTATCAATATTCGGTGTGTCTTGGAAAGTGAGAAGAGGGGTTTGTATAGATGAGGGCACTACAAAAAAACTGGCCTTTTATGTCGGCCAAAAAATGACATATATTTATATATATGTCGGTTTTTGCGTGACATCAATCGACTTGTCACATATTCCTATACGTGTCACTTGGTCAAACCGATAAAAATATATGTGTCATTCAGAAACAGACACATATGGATCAAATATTTGTCAATACGTGTCAGTTTGTACCAAATATGTGTCCGCTAATAAGTGACACAAATATCGTGTCAGTCCCCAAATGACACATATATCATTAATATGTGTCGCTTACAAGTTGACACCTATATAATGTCATTCACTGAGTGACACAAGCAGGACATTTATGTCATTTGACATAAAACTTATATGTGTCGTTTGTTCGTCGATATTTGATGCGTTCGAAACTAGCAAGTATACTAGTCGCACAAGTAATAAAGTGATAAGTAAGATATCGTTCCCACGAGGATTGATTCTAATTGAATTTGTTATTTCCAGCAACAATTAACTAAACAGGGGGGGTTTTGTTGAATGATTAACTAAATGAAATAAGAATGCAAATTAAGAATAACAAAACAGAAGTTAATTTGAATGAAAGATCAATGAAAGAAATCTGGTTAAGGGATCATTCTCTACCACAAGATATGGATTTGCGAATTAATCGTAGAATTGTCATCCAATTACAGCATTGAAGTTATCAACCGTAGATAACAACAAGCTCTGTTATCCCAATCTTTCCTTACTTTGTTGTTAAATAAAACAAGCTCTTTATTTAATCTCTATCCATTAAACAACCTAGAACAAGCTCTCTAAATTTAATTCAATGGATGCATTACGATAAGAAAGATAGGTTGATCTAAGCAATAAACACACAAGCTCGGATTATTTAACTTAGGTTGTATTCTCCAATTGCAATCTCTGATCACAATTTTGCTACTAAGGATTAGAAATTCAAGACAATTACGGATCAAGATTTCTAGTCTAGCAATAGACAATATCCAGATTATATTCAGTTGGCCACCCAAATACAATCCAGCAAGCAATCATAAGCATTAAACATGGGAAAATACAAGCAACTTCAATTAGAGAATTGGATAACAATTCCTTGCACAATCAACTTCACAAAAACCATATCAAGGGCTTTGAAATCACCCTCAACCAATTCAGATTTAGTTACACATGTTTAAGAATACAAATACAATACAATATGGAGACATTCCAGAAAATGAAAGGGAAAGGGAAAACTTAGCAAATTTGATGAAATCTCTTTGGATTGTAGTTCTTCCTCTTTCCAAGCCTTCCTTTCTCCTTCAAGAACTCCAAGAGATGAGAGAAATCCAAGAGATGCAGCCTCCTCCACGTTCTCCCCTCTTCAAGTTATGAAAATAAAACCCTAAAATGTGTTTAAATACTCTGCTACAGTAACGTGCTACAGTGTCCCGTATTATACATGCTACAGTGATGTGTGGAATTACATTTCTACACTTCTCACACTGTTTTGATTACAACTTTCGGTACACTGAATGGATTCATAAACCGTAAATTTCTCCAAAAAGTAGACTTCGAGAGCTTTTCAACGGTATATGATATGTCATCGGGTTCATTGTATATCAATACAATTAAATCCGAGAAGATGGTTGACTAGCAGAGGTGAAAATGAAGGGTTTTACTCCATTTTTGTGCAAGTTGCTCCAAAACTCCTACAAACATCAAAACCACACAAAAACATAAAAATACCAAGGAATATAGCAAAGAAACATGGACGAATTGATATGAAAATGATATATAAATAGACACTTATCAAATTCCCCCACACTTAGACTTTGCTAGTCCTCGAGCAACTACGACAATATGAAATAAAACTAAACCGAAACAGAATCAACAAAAAAATTTAAAACACACAAATGCTTCATCTTGCAAATAGGCCTCAAAGATTGTACTTAATTATAACCCAAGGAAAACTTCAAAATAATGCACTTGATCAAGAATTTTATCTCAAAGATTAGTTTCGCTTCACTTCAATTCCTCAAGTGTGTGTGTGTAGAGCCATTCTCACCTAATCACTTGTAACCCGGATGAGTTTATGCATAAAAATGAATCATATTTAATATTGAAGATGTGTGTATAAATGAACTCCATAGGCCTGCTTTTCAAGTCACTCTCCACTAATGTAGACATGCACAACACCAAGGATCAAGTAGGACTTTATTAAGCTTGTAACGTTTGGCTTGGGTGAAGGTATGATAAAGGATAATAATTTGGCTCAAATCACCCACAAACACATAAATCATTCAAGACTATGTAGAGCTCAAGCCTATAACAAAACTTCATTTCAATTCACCAGGTTACTCCCCCAAACTTATTTAGAACACTCAATCTTTTTTTTTTTTTTTTTTGCAGAAAACAAAAGAAAACTACACCCCCACACTTTGTTGTTTCATTCTTTTTAAGAACACTTAAGGGTATAGATCTCTTATTCTTCTTCTTTTTTTTCTTTTTTTTTTTTCTTTTTTTTTCTTTTTTTTTTTTTATTACACTTCCCCTCCCCCACACTTAAACAACACATTGTCCTCAATGTGTAAGTACGTGGACGATAAGTACAGATTGGCTTTTTTTTTTTTTTCTTTTTTTTTTCTTTACAAACACAATAGAACTCACTTGCATTGCTCATGACACATCCCAACCTCCTCTAACTTCCCAAAACCAGAACATAGCTCAAAATTTAATTGTGAATGATCTACATGCTCATAGGTAAGGGATAAACTGTTTGGAACAAATTCATTTGAGGTTAGGAAATCTTTTAGTGAGTTAACAAAGAAAAAGGCTTACAGAGGCTCAAAGGGGTAACTAGGGATCAATTTCTGTCAAGGTTGGCTATTAAGGCTCAAACGGTCCAAAGATGGCCTAAATCATTTCCCCAATGTTGCACAGCCTAGGATTTCGCCTTGAGTGACCATCAAACAAGTTCTAGAATTCATGGAAATCTGAAGAAACATTTAAATTACATAAACTTTCTCTAAGTGAACAAATAACTCAGTGATAATAGCTCAGTGCTCAATGTTGCGCAAGGAATCAAAAGCAAAGCGAAAACCAATAAACATTTCAAGCACACAGATCCATGCATCATTTATCATTTTCCAAGAGTTATTCTTAATTCAATCATTATCTTATCATCGACCCACAAAATGCAAGAAAAGAGGTACGTGGCGTTGTTACACCTGAGTCAAGATTGTATATTTCAACAATCCTTAGGACCAGTAGCCCGCAGACTTAAGGTTTCCAGCCTATATACCTTTATTATGAAAGAACAAAACAAGAAACAAGACACTTCAAACAACATGAAATAAAAAACTACAGATTTATTGAGAGAGAATGCGTTTCAAGAGTTAAGAAAACCCCATATTCTGCCATTCTCAGGTTTTTCCACAATGTTTTTTTTTTTGAATCGAAAATGATAAAGACAAAAACACATAACAACTCGAAATTACATAAAACTAAACTTACTCAGAAAATAATAAAGTCCAACAAATCAACAAACACAAACAAGTCAGTTAGAATGGGTCTAAAAAGTTTAGAAGTTAGCCTCCTTATTCAGCCATTATGGATTAAAGAGATCCAGAATGCGTTTCAAGAGGAACTTGAACTTTTTAAGCCACCACTCTAAAACCGAGATTAGAAAATATTACCTGGGATGAAAGAAATAACCTGAAAAAGCTCAAAAGAAACGACATGAAAAATCTCAAATAAACACAATAAAAAGAAAGCAAACAAAACGAAGCAAACCAGCAAATAGAGATTACAGATGGAGTGTTAAATCCAGTTTACGCCTCTTATTGCCTTCTCCAAACCAATCAATCCGAGCTGTTGTTGGATCAGGCGAATAGACGAATTCTTGTAGTTTGTCAATTAACTCCCCTGCAGTTGAAGCTGTAACAAGGATTTGCCTCGCTGATGGTGAGATAAAGTTTTTTTCTACAGCTTGATCAAGAAAAGACAACAAACCATCAAAAAAATTATTGACATTTAACAAACCAATGGGTTTTTAATGGATGTTTAGCTGTGCCCAAGAGGTGATTTGAAATATCTCCTCTAATGTGCCATAACCACCGGGTAAAGCTATAAATGCATCGGACTTAACAACCATATGTGCAATACGCTCATGCATGCTAGAGACCTGTAACTCTTCCCCGATTGTGTTGCCTACGATATCTCGTAACAGCTAATGGTTTAGGGATAATGCCGAGAACTTTGCTCCCTCCTAGGGATGCAGCTGTCGACACACACCCCATTAACCCAAGACTACCCCCTCCATAAATCAAATGAATACCCCTCGCAGCTAATGTCCTACCAAGATCAAGAGCTGCTGTGGTAAACTCTCCATCTTTACCAAATTGCGATCCGCAAAATACGCATATATTGCGGAATCGCCGAATTGGTGTTTTCTCCATTTCTACAAGTGCTCTAATCTTGTGTAAGACACGTTAGATATTATGCTTTTCAATTGCAAGACAGGTTATGGAATGACATATGAAAATATGCAGAATGTATAAAAACTCTCAAATTTTGACACATGGGGACATACTTTCGGTGGGGGTTGCTCGATGCAGATTTATCGCCCCAAGATTTGAAAAAATGAGATATGCTTTCGGCGAGGTTTGACAAAAACTACACACTTGTCTCCCACGTGAAGCATGGAAAATGGAGATACACTTTCGGCGGGGGTTGACAAAACCCCCACACTTGTCTCCCACGTGAAGCATAAAAAATAGAGATCCACTTTCGGTGGAGGGTGACAAAACCTCCACACTTGTCTCCCACGTGTACTTATGCCATAGGGTAGTCATATGGTTTGTCAAAAAGAAAACTTGAAATTAAAACAAACAAAATCAACAAACAAAAACAACACAAAAACAACATTGATAATCAGATCAAACGAAACAAGAAAAAAAATTCTACAACAACAACACACATTCAAATATACAAGTAGTTGTGATTGTGGCTCACATCTTCCTCTGGTTTTACGCTGTCTCTTATACACATCTAGATGTGTATAAGAGACAGTCCAGTAACGGCTGAAACGCCTTCTATGAGTCGGGGATTGCTTCCCATCCAGTTTTCTTATAAACTGGCAAACAGGGTGTTTTTTAGCTCAGATTTCCCTAGGACTACTAACACTGCAATTCATCACGAAATTGTGTCCATAGATTAAGCAATTCACGCTGACCAAGTCCACAAGAATGTAACTCGAGAGTTAACAAAACATTATCCAGCGACTCATTACTCAAACCATTCTTAATAAACGAAAGTTTATCTTCTCTGTTCCTAGACACAAAACCTAATGAATGACAAGTCTGGTTACAATTCCATCTAGCACATTTATAACATACTTGTAACCCTTTCGCTCTTCGCCTCTTGGCGTAGTAGCTTTTTCCTAGACCAGGCATGT